>JAZKLR010000763.1:0-29984 GCA_037103525.1 Ganaspis brasiliensis
ATTTCTTGAATTCCAATATTTAGATTGAATTTTGAATATTCTTTTCTATTATGGGTCATTAATTACAATAATAATGAAAAAAAAACAATTTTAACCAATTTTTTAAATAAAGGTACCTTTGCGCATGTGCAGTTATCATGTTCCCGTGTTACGCATGCGCAATAATAAAACGGATTTTTACTGCGCACTTATTAAAAAAAGTATGCTTAATGTACTGAAAATTTAATTATCTGGTAAAGTACAGCACTGCGCATGCGTAATTTTTGAATTTAATTAGAGCACATGTGTGACTATCACTGTGCATGATTGCGCATGTGTAACAGCAATACAAAACAACTGCGCATGTGAAATGTTTGTTTAGTAGTGCGCACGTTTACACAGCTGTAACGCACTACTGCGCATGCGCAACAATATGTTGTGCATGAAAAAATGTTCAGTTTAACATGCTTGACACGAATAGTGCCAGTGCGCATTGTTACATACTATAATAACATGCTAAAATGAACATTTTTGTAAGTAATCTATTGGAAAAAGTAGGTGAACTTTGAAGTCTGTACGACGATGAACGAAGTTTTTTCGGTATCGTCTTAATATAATAGAAGATTACCACGTACAATTTTATGAATATTGGGAGAACTTTCAAACTCGTTATTCTCAATAAATAAGTAAATTTTTACAAAACTTTTTTAAACACTAATTATATGGAAGATTTTCTGACAGTATGTTAAATATTTATTAACCCCCCCCCCCCGGTACCCCTAGAAAATGGTTTTTAAAAGTATGAAAAATTGAAAACTTTCAGATTAAAATTTGTTACATTTTATAAATATTTTAAAGAAAAAAAGAATAAAATTAATAAAATTAAATACACTTTTAATGTTTTTATTATTTTTTTATATTCAATAATATAAATTTTTCTATTAAATTTCTTGAATTCCAATATTTAGATTGAATTTTGAATATTCTTTTCTATTATGGGTCATTAATTACAATAATAATGAAAAAAAAACAATTTTAACCAATTTTTTAAATAAAGGTACCTTTGCGCATGTGCAGTTATCATGTTCCCGTGTTACGCATAGCGCAATAATAAAACGGATTTTTACTGCGCACTTATTAAAAAAAGTATGCTTAATGTACTGAAAATTTAATTATCTGGTAAAGTACAGCACTGCGCATGCGTAATTTTTGAATTTAATTAGAGCACATGTGTGACTATCACTGTGCATGATTGCGCATGTGTAACAGCAATACAAAACAACTGCGCATGTGAAATGTTTGTTTAGTAGTGCGCACGTTTACACAGCTGTAACGCACTACTGCGCATGCGCAACAATATGTTGTGCATGAAAAAATGTTCAGTTTAACATGCTTGACACGAATAGTGCCAGTGCGCATTGTTACATACTATAATAACATGCTAAAATGAACATTTTTGTAAGTAATCTATTGGAAAAAGTAGGTGAACTTTGAAGTCTGTACGACGATGAACGAAGTTTTTTCGGTATCGTCTTAATATAATAGAAGATTACCACGTACAATTTTATGAATATTGGGAGAACTTTCAAACTCGTTATTCTCAATAAATAAGTAAATTTTTACAAAACTTTTTTAAACACTAATTATATGGAAGATTTTCTGACAGTATGTTAAATATTTATTAACCCCCCCCCCCGGTACCCCTAGAAAATGGTTTTTAAAAGTATGAAAAATTGAAAACTTTCAGATTAAAATTTGTTACATTTTATAAATATTTTAAAGAAAAAAAGAATAAAATTAATAAAATTAAATACACTTTTAATGTTTTTATTATTTTTTATATTCAATAATATAAATTTTTCTATTAAATTTCTTGAATTCCAATATTTAGATTGAATTTTGAATATTCTTTTCTATTATGGGTCATTAATTACAATAATAATGAAAAAAAAACAATTTTAACCAATTTTTTAAATAAAGGTACCTTTGCGCATGTGCAGTTATCATGTTCCCGTGTTACGCATGCGCAATAATAAAACGGATTTTTACTGCGCACTTATTAAAAAAAGTATGCTTAATGTACTGAAAATTTAATTATCTGGTAAAGTACAGCACTGCGCATGCGTAATTTTTGAATTTAATTAGAGCACATGTGTGACTATCACTGTGCATGATTGCGCATGTGTAACAGCAATACAAAACAACTGCGCATGTGAAATGTTTGTTTAGTAGTGCGCACGTTTACACAGCTGTAACGCACTACTGCGCATGCGCAACAATATGTTGTGCATGAAAAAATGTTCAGTTTAACATGCTTGACACGAATAGTGCCAGTGCGCATTGTTACATACTATAATAACATGCTAAAATGAACATTTTTGTAAGTAATCTATTGGAAAAAGTAGGTGAACTTTGAAGTCTGTACGACGATGAACGAAGTTTTTTCGGTATCGTCTTAATATAATAGAAGATTACCACGTACAATTTTATGAATATTGGGAGAACTTTCAAACTCGTTATTCTCAATAAATAAGTAAATTTTTACAAAACTTTTTTAAACACTAATTATATGGAAGATTTTCTGACAGTATGTTAAATATTTATTAACCCCCCCCCCCGGTACCCCTAGAAAATGGTTTTTAAAAGTATGAAAAATTGAAAACTTTCAGATTAAAATTTGTTACATTTTATAAATATTTTAAAGAAAAAAAGAATAAAATTAATAAAATTAAATACACTTTTAATGTTTTTATTATTTTTTATATTCAATAATATAAATTTTTCTATTAAATTTCTTGAATTCCAATATTTAGATTGAATTTTGAATATTCTTTTCTATTATGGGTCATTAATTACAATAATAATGAAAAAAAAACAATTTTAACCAATTTTTTAAATAAAGGTACCTTTGCGCATGTGCAGTTATCATGTTCCCGTGTTACGCATGCGCAATAATAAAACGGATTTTTACTGCGCACTTATTAAAAAAAGTATGCTTAATGTACTGAAAATTTAATTATCTGGTAAAGTACAGCACTGCGCATGCGTAATTTTTGAATTTAATTAGAGCACATGTGTGACTATCACTGTGCATGATTGCGCATGTGTAACAGCAATACAAAACAACTGCGCATGTGAAATGTTTGTTTAGTAGTGCGCACGTTTACACAGCTGTAACGCACTACTGCGCATGCGCAACAATATGTTGTGCATGAAAAAATGTTCAGTTTAACATGCTTGACACGAATAGTGCCAGTGCGCATTGTTACATACTATAATAACATGCTAAAATGAACATTTTTGTAAGTAATCTATTGGAAAAAGTAGGTGAACTTTGAAGTCTGTACGACGATGAACGAAGTTTTTTCGGTATCGTCTTAATATAATAGAAGATTACCACGTACAATTTTATGAATATTGGGAGAACTTTCAAACTCGTTATTCTCAATAAATAAGTAAATTTTTACAAAACTTTTTTAAACACTAATTATATGGAAGATTTTCTGACAGTATGTTAAATATTTATTAACCCCCCCCCCGGTACCCCTAGAAAATGGTTTTTAAAAGTATGAAAAATTGAAAACTTTCAGATTAAAATTTGTTACATTTTATAAATATTTTAAAGAAAAAAAGAATAAAATTAATAAAATTAAATACACTTTTAATGTTTTTATTATTTTTTATATTCAATAATATAAATTTTTCTATTAAATTTCTTGAATTCCAATATTTAGATTGAATTTTGAATATTCTTTTCTATTATGGGTCATTAATTACAATAATAATGAAAAAAAAAACAATTTTAACCAATTTTTTAAATAAAGGTACCTTTGCGCATGTGCAGTTATCATGTTCCCGTGTTACGCATGCGCAATAATAAAACGGATTTTTACTGCGCACTTATTAAAAAAAGTATGCTTAATGTACTGAAAATTTAATTATCTGGTAAAGTACAGCACTGCGCATGCGTAATTTTTGAATTTAATTAGAGCACATGTGTGACTATCACTGTGCATGATTGCGCATGTGTAACAGCAATACAAAACAACTGCGCATGTGAAATAATGTTTGTTTAGTAGTGCGCACGTTTACACAGCTGTAACGCACTACTGCGCATGCGCAACAATATGTTGTGCATGAAAAAATGTTCAGTTTAACATGCTTGACACGAATAGTGCCAGTGCGCATTGTTACATACTATAATAACATGCTAAAATGAACATTTTTGTAAGTAATCTATTGGAAAAAGTAGGTGAACTTTGAAGTCTGTACGACGATGAACGAAGTTTTTTCGGTATCGTCTTAATATAATAGAAGATTACCACGTACAATTTTATGAATATTGGGAGAACTTTCAAACTCGTTATTCTCAATAAATAAGTAAATTTTTACAAAACTTTTTTAAACACTAATTATATGGAAGATTTTCTGACAGTATGTTAAATATTTATTAACCCCCCCCCGGTACCCCTAGAAAATGGTTTTTAAAAGTATGAAAAATTGAAAACTTTCAGATTAAAATTTGTTACATTTTATAAATATTTTAAAGAAAAAAAGAATAAAATTAATAAAATTAAATACACTTTTAATGTTTTTATTATTTTTTATATTCAATAATATAAATTTTTCTATTAAATTTCTTGAATTCCAATATTTAGATTGAATTTTGAATATTCTTTTCTATTATGGGTCATTAATTACAATAATAATGAAAAAAAAACAATTTTAACCAATTTTTTAAATAAAGGTACCTTTGCGCATGTGCAGTTATCATGTTCCCGTGTTACGCATGCGCAATAATAAAACGGATTTTTACTGCGCACTTATTAAAAAAAGTATGCTTAATGTACTGAAAATTTAATTATCTGGTAAAGTACAGCACTGCGCATGCGTAATTTTTGAATTTAATTAGAGCACATGTGTGACTATCACTGTGCATGATTGCGCATGTGTAACAGCAATACAAAACAACTGCGCATGTGAAATGTTTGTTTAGTAGTGCGCACGTTTACACAGCTGTAACGCACTACTGCGCATGCGCAACAATATGTTGTGCATGAAAAAATGTTCAGTTTAACATGCTTGACACGAATAGTGCCAGTGCGCATTGTTACATACTATAATAACATGCTAAAATGAACATTTTTGTAAGTAATCTATTGGAAAAAGTAGGTGAACTTTGAAGTCTGTACGACGATGAACGAAGTTTTTTCGGTATCGTCTTAATATAATAGAAGATTACCACGTACAATTTTATGAATATTGGGAGAACTTTCAAACTCGTTATTCTCAATAAATAAGTAAATTTTTACAAAACTTTTTTAAACACTAATTATATGGAAGATTTTCTGACAGTATGTTAAATATTTATTAACCCCCCCCCCGGTACCCCTAGAAAATGGTTTTTAAAAGTATGAAAAATTGAAAACTTTCAGATTAAAATTTGTTACATTTTATAAATATTTTAAAGAAAAAAAGAATAAAATTAATAAAATTAAATACACTTTTAATGTTTTTATTATTTTTTATATTCAATAATATAAATTTTTCTATTAAATTTCTTGAATTCCAATATTTAGATTGAATTTTGAATATTCTTTTCTATTATGGGTCATTAATTACAATAATAATGAAAAAAAAACAATTTTAACCAATTTTTTAAATAAAGGTACCTTTGCGCATGTGCAGTTATCATGTTCCCGTGTTACGCATGCGCAATAATAAAACGGATTTTTACTGCGCACTTATTAAAAAAAGTATGCTTAATGTACTGAAAATTTAATTATCTGGTAAAGTACAGCACTGCGCATGCGTAATTTTTGAATTTAATTAGAGCACATGTGTGACTATCACTGTGCATGATTGCGCATGTGTAACAGCAATACAAAACAACTGCGCATGTGAAATGTTTGTTTAGTAGTGCGCACGTTTACACAGCTGTAACGCACTACTGCGCATGCGCAACAATATGTTGTGCATGAAAAAATGTTCAGTTTAACATGCTTGACACGAATAGTGCCAGTGCGCATTGTTACATACTATAATAACATGCTAAAATGAACATTTTTGTAAGTAATCTATTGGAAAAAGTAGGTGAACTTTGAAGTCTGTACGACGATGAACGAAGTTTTTTCGGTATCGTCTTAATATAATAGAAGATTACCACGTACAATTTTATGAATATTGGGAGAACTTTCAAACTCGTTATTCTCAATAAATAAGTAAATTTTTACAAAACTTTTTTAAACACTAATTATATGGAAGATTTTCTGACAGTATGTTAAATATTTATTAACCCCCCCCCCCCCGGTACCCCTAGAAAATGGTTTTTAAAAGTATGAAAAATTGAAAACTTTCAGATTAAAATTTGTTACATTTTATAAATATTTTAAAGAAAAAAAGAATAAAATTAATAAAATTAAATACACTTTTAATGTTTTTATTATTTTTTATATTCAATAATATAAATTTTTCTATTAAATTTCTTGAATTCCAATATTTAGATTGAATTTTGAATATTCTTTTCTATTATGGGTCATTAATTACAATAATAATGAAAAAAAAACAATTTTAACCAATTTTTTAAATAAAGGTACCTTTGCGCATGTGCAGTTATCATGTTCCCGTGTTACGCATGCGCAATAATAAAACGGATTTTTACTGCGCACTTATTAAAAAAAGTATGCTTAATGTACTGAAAATTTAATTATCTGGTAAAGTACAGCACTGCGCATGCGTAATTTTTGAATTTAATTAGAGCACATGTGTGACTATCACTGTGCATGATTGCGCATGTGTAACAGCAATACAAAACAACTGCGCATGTGAAATGTTTGTTTAGTAGTGCGCACGTTTACACAGCTGTAACGCACTACTGCGCATGCGCAACAATATGTTGTGCATGAAAAAATGTTCAGTTTAACATGCTTGACACGAATAGTGCCAGTGCGCATTGTTACATACTATAATAACATGCTAAAATGAACATTTTTGTAAGTAATCTATTGGAAAAAGTAGGTGAACTTTGAAGTCTGTACGACGATGAACGAAGTTTTTTCGGTATCGTCTTAATATAATAGAAGATTACCACGTACAATTTTATGAATATTGGGAGAACTTTCAAACTCGTTATTCTCAATAAATAAGTAAATTTTTACAAAACTTTTTTAAACACTAATTATATGGAAGATTTTCTGACAGTATGTTAAATATTTATTAACCCCCCCCCCCGGTACCCCTAGAAAATGGTTTTTAAAAGTATGAAAAATTGAAAACTTTCAGATTAAAATTTGTTACATTTTATAAATATTTTAAAGAAAAAAAGAATAAAATTAATAAAATTAAATACACTTTTAATGTTTTTATTATTTTTTATATTCAATAATATAAATTTTTCTATTAAATTTCTTGAATTCCAATATTTAGATTGAATTTTGAATATTCTTTTCTATTATGGGTCATTAATTACAATAATAATGAAAAAAAAACAATTTTAACCAATTTTTTAAATAAAGGTACCTTTGCGCATGTGCAGTTATCATGTTCCCGTGTTACGCATGCGCAATAATAAAACGGATTTTTACTGCGCACTTATTAAAAAAAGTATGCTTAATGTACTGAAAATTTAATTATCTGGTAAAGTACAGCACTGCGCATGCGTAATTTTTGAATTTAATTAGAGCACATGTGTGACTATCACTGTGCATGATTGCGCATGTGTAACAGCAATACAAAACAACTGCGCATGTGAAATGTTTGTTTAGTAGTGCGCACGTTTACACAGCTGTAACGCACTACTGCGCATGCGCAACAATATGTTGTGCATGAAAAAATGTTCAGTTTAACATGCTTGACACGAATAGTGCCAGTGCGCATTGTTACATACTATAATAACATGCTAAAATGAACATTTTTGTAAGTAATCTATTGGAAAAAGTAGGTGAACTTTGAAGTCTGTACGACGATGAACGAAGTTTTTTCGGTATCGTCTTAATATAATAGAAGATTACCACGTACAATTTTATGAATATTGGGAGAACTTTCAAACTCGTTATTCTCAATAAATAAGTAAATTTTTACAAAACTTTTTTAAACACTAATTATATGGAAGATTTTCTGACAGTATGTTAAATATTTATTAACCCCCCCCCCGGTACCCCTAGAAAATGGTTTTTAAAAGTATGAAAAATTGAAAACTTTCAGATTAAAATTTGTTACATTTTATAAATATTTTAAAGAAAAAAAGAATAAAATTAATAAAATTAAATACACTTTTAATGTTTTTATTATTTTTTATATTCAATAATATAAATTTTTCTATTAAATTTCTTGAATTCCAATATTTAGATTGAATTTTGAATATTCTTTTCTATTATGGGTCATTAATTACAATAATAATGAAAAAAAAACAATTTTAACCAATTTTTTAAATAAAGGTACCTTTGCGCATGTGCAGTTATCATGTTCCCGTGTTACGCATGCGCAATAATAAAACGGATTTTTACTGCGCACTTATTAAAAAAAGTATGCTTAATGTACTGAAAATTTAATTATCTGGTAAAGTACAGCACTGCGCATGCGTAATTTTTGAATTTAATTAGAGCACATGTGTGACTATCACTGTGCATGATTGCGCATGTGTAACAGCAATACAAAACAACTGCGCATGTGAAATGTTTGTTTAGTAGTGCGCACGTTTACACAGCTGTAACGCACTACTGCGCATGCGCAACAATATGTTGTGCATGAAAAAATGTTCAGTTTAACATGCTTGACACGAATAGTGCCAGTGCGCATTGTTACATACTATAATAACATGCTAAAATGAACATTTTTGTAAGTAATCTATTGGAAAAAGTAGGTGAACTTTGAAGTCTGTACGACGATGAACGAAGTTTTTTCGGTATCGTCTTAATATAATAGAAGATTACCACGTACAATTTTATGAATATTGGGAGAACTTTCAAACTCGTTATTCTCAATAAATAAGTAAATTTTTACAAAACTTTTTTAAACACTAATTATATGGAAGATTTTCTGACAGTATGTTAAATATTTATTAACCCCCCCCCCGGTACCCCTAGAAAATGGTTTTTAAAAGTATGAAAAATTGAAAACTTTCAGATTAAAATTTGTTACATTTTATAAATATTTTAAAGAAAAAAAGAATAAAATTAATAAAATTAAATACACTTTTAATGTTTTTATTATTTTTTATATTCAATAATATAAATTTTTCTATTAAATTTCTTGAATTCCAATATTTAGATTGAATTTTGAATATTCTTTTCTATTGTGGGTCATTAATTACAATAATAATGAAAAAAAAACAATTTTAACCAATTTTTTAAATAAAGGTACCTTTGCGCATGTGCAGTTATCATGTTCCCGTGTTACGCATGCGCAATAATAAAACGGATTTTTACTGCGCACTTATTAAAAAAAGTATGCTTAATGTACTGAAAATTTAATTATCTGGTAAAGTACAGCACTGCGCATGCGTAATTTTTGAATTTAATTAGAGCACATGTGTGACTATCACTGTGCATGATTGCGCATGTGTAACAGCAATACAAAACAACTGCGCATGTGAAATGTTTGTTTAGTAGTGCGCACGTTTACACAGCTGTAACGCACTACTGCGCATGCGCAACAATATGTTGTGCATGAAAAAATGTTCAGTTTAACATGCTTGACACGAATAGTGCCAGTGCGCATTGTTACATACTATAATAACATGCTAAAATGAACATTTTTGTAAGTAATCTATTGGAAAAAGTAGGTGAACTTTGAAGTCTGTACGACGATGAACGAAGTTTTTTCGGTATCGTCTTAATATAATAGAAGATTACCACGTACAATTTTATGAATATTGGGAGAACTTTCAAACTCGTTATTCTCAATAAATAAGTAAATTTTTACAAAACTTTTTTAAACACTAATTATATGGAAGATTTTCTGACAGTATGTTAAATATTTATTAACCCCCCCCCCCGGTACCCCTAGAAAATGGTTTTTAAAAGTATGAAAAATTGAAAACTTTCAGATTAAAATTTGTTACATTTTATAAATATTTTAAAGAAAAAAAGAATAAAATTAATAAAATTAAATACACTTTTAATGTTTTTATTATTTTTTATATTCAATAATATAAATTTTTCTATTAAATTTCTTGAATTCCAATATTTAGATTGAATTTTGAATATTCTTTTCTATTATGGGTCATTAATTACAATAATAATGAAAAAAAAACAATTTTAACCAATTTTTTAAATAAAGGTACCTTTGCGCATGTGCAGTTATCATGTTCCCGTGTTACGCATGCGCAATAATAAAACGGATTTTTACTGCGCACTTATTAAAAAAAGTATGCTTAATGTACTGAAAATTTAATTATCTGGTAAAGTACAGCACTGCGCATGCGTAATTTTTGAATTTAATTAGAGCACATGTGTGACTATCACTGTGCATGATTGCGCATGTGTAACAGCAATACAAAACAACTGCGCATGTGAAATGTTTGTTTAGTAGTGCGCACGTTTACACAGCTGTAACGCACTACTGCGCATGCGCAACAATATGTTGTGCATGAAAAAATGTTCAGTTTAACATGCTTGACACGAATAGTGCCAGTGCGCATTGTTACATACTATAATAACATGCTAAAATGAACATTTTTGTAAGTAATCTATTGGAAAAAGTAGGTGAACTTTGAAGTCTGTACGACGATGAACGAAGTTTTTTCGGTATCGTCTTAATATAATAGAAGATTACCACGTACAATTTTATGAATATTGGGAGAACTTTCAAACTCGTTATTCTCAATAAATAAGTAAATTTTTACAAAACTTTTTTAAACACTAATTATATGGAAGATTTTCTGACAGTATGTTAAATATTTATTAACCCCCCCCCCGGTACCCCTAGAAAATGGTTTTTAAAAGTATGAAAAATTGAAAACTTTCAGATTAAAATTTGTTACATTTTATAAATATTTTAAAGAAAAAAAGAATAAAATTAATAAAATTAAATACACTTTTAATGTTTTTATTATTTTTTATATTCAATAATATAAATTTTTCTATTAAATTTCTTGAATTCCAATATTTAGATTGAATTTTGAATATTCTTTTCTATTATGGGTCATTAATTACAATAATAATGAAAAAAAAACAATTTTAACCAATTTTTTAAATAAAGGTACCTTTGCGCATGTGCAGTTATCATGTTCCCGTGTTACGCATGCGCAATAATAAAACGGATTTTTACTGCGCACTTATTAAAAAAAGTATGCTTAATGTACTGAAAATTTAATTATCTGGTAAAGTACAGCACTGCGCATGCGTAATTTTTGAATTTAATTAGAGCACATGTGTGACTATCACTGTGCATGATTGCGCATGTGTAACAGCAATACAAAACAACTGCGCATGTGAAATGTTTGTTTAGTAGTGCGCACGTTTACACAGCTGTAACGCACTACTGCGCATGCGCAACAATATGTTGTGCATGAAAAAATGTTCAGTTTAACATGCTTGACACGAATAGTGCCAGTGCGCATTGTTACATACTATAATAACATGCTAAAATGAACATTTTTGTAAGTAATCTATTGGAAAAAGTAGGTGAACTTTGAAGTCTGTACGACGATGAACGAAGTTTTTTCGGTATCGTCTTAATATAATAGAAGATTACCACGTACAATTTTATGAATATTGGGAGAACTTTCAAACTCGTTATTCTCAATAAATAAGTAAATTTTTACAAAACTTTTTTAAACACTAATTATATGGAAGATTTTCTGACAGTATGTTAAATATTTATTAACCCCCCCCCCCCGGTACCCCTAGAAAATGGTTTTTAAAAGTATGAAAAATTGAAAACTTTCAGATTAAAATTTGTTACATTTTATAAATATTTTAAAGAAAAAAAGAATAAAATTAATAAAATTAAATACACTTTTAATGTTTTTATTATTTTTTATATTCAATAATATAAATTTTTCTATTAAATTTCTTGAATTCCAATATTTAGATTGAATTTTGAATATTCTTTTCTATTATGGGTCATTAATTACAATAATAATGAAAAAAAAACAATTTTAACCAATTTTTTAAATAAAGGTACCTTTGCGCATGTGCAGTTATCATGTTCCCGTGTTACGCATGCGCAATAATAAAACGGATTTTTACTGCGCACTTATTAAAAAAAGTATGCTTAATGTACTGAAAATTTAATTATCTGGTAAAGTACAGCACTGCGCATGCGTAATTTTTGAATTTAATTAGAGCACATGTGTGACTATCACTGTGCATGATTGCGCATGTGTAACAGCAATACAAAACAACTGCGCATGTGAAATGTTTGTTTAGTAGTGCGCACGTTTACACAGCTGTAACGCACTACTGCGCATGCGCAACAATATGTTGTGCATGAAAAAATGTTCAGTTTAACATGCTTGACACGAATAGTGCCAGTGCGCATTGTTACATACTATAATAACATGCTAAAATGAACATTTTTGTAAGTAATCTATTGGAAAAAGTAGGTGAACTTTGAAGTCTGTACGACGATGAACGAAGTTTTTTCGGTATCGTCTTAATATAATAGAAGATTACCACGTACAATTTTATGAATATTGGGAGAACTTTCAAACTCGTTATTCTCAATAAATAAGTAAATTTTTACAAAACTTTTTTAAACACTAATTATATGGAAGATTTTCTGACAGTATGTTAAATATTTATTAACCCCCCCCCCCGGTACCCCTAGAAAATGGTTTTTAAAAGTATGAAAAATTGAAAACTTTCAGATTAAAATTTGTTACATTTTATAAATATTTTAAAGAAAAAAAGAATAAAATTAATAAAATTAAATACACTTTTAATGTTTTTATTATTTTTTATATTCAATAATATAAATTTTTCTATTAAATTTCTTGAATTCCAATATTTAGATTGAATTTTGAATATTCTTTTCTATTATGGGTCATTAATTACAATAATAATGAAAAAAAAACAATTTTAACCAATTTTTTAAATAAAGGTACCTTTGCGCATGTGCAGTTATCATGTTCCCGTGTTACGCATGCGCAATAATAAAACGGATTTTTACTGCGCACTTATTAAAAAAAGTATGCTTAATGTACTGAAAATTTAATTATCTGGTAAAGTACAGCACTGCGCATGCGTAATTTTTGAATTTAATTAGAGCACATGTGTGACTATCACTGTGCATGATTGCGCATGTGTAACAGCAATACAAAACAACTGCGCATGTGAAATGTTTGTTTAGTAGTGCGCACGTTTACACAGCTGTAACGCACTACTGCGCATGCGCAACAATATGTTGTGCATGAAAAAATGTTCAGTTTAACATGCTTGACACGAATAGTGCCAGTGCGCATTGTTACATACTATAATAACATGCTAAAATGAACATTTTTGTAAGTAATCTATTGGAAAAAGTAGGTGAACTTTGAAGTCTGTACGACGATGAACGAAGTTTTTTCGGTATCGTCTTAATATAATAGAAGATTACCACGTACAATTTTATAAATATTGGGAGAACTTTCAAACTCGTTATTCTCAATAAATAAGTAAATTTTTACAAAACTTTTTTAAACACTAATTATATGGAAGATTTTCTGACAGTATGTTAAATATTTATTAACCCCCCCCCCGGTACCCCTAGAAAATGGTTTTTAAAAGTATGAAAAATTGAAAACTTTCAGATTAAAATTTGTTACATTTTATAAATATTTTAAAGAAAAAAAGAATAAAATTAATAAAATTAAATACACTTTTAATGTTTTTATTATTTTTTATATTCAATAATATAAATTTTTCTATTAAATTTCTTGAATTCCAATATTTAGATTGAATTTTGAATATTCTTTTCTATTATGGGTCATTAATTACAATAATAATGAAAAAAAAACAATTTTAACCAATTTTTTAAATAAAGGTACCTTTGCGCATGTGCAGTTATCATGTTCCCGTGTTACGCATGCGCAATAATAAAACGGATTTTTACTGCGCACTTATTAAAAAAAGTATGCTTAATGTACTGAAAATTTAATTATCTGGTAAAGTACAGCACTGCGCATGCGTAATTTTTGAATTTAATTAGAGCACATGTGTGACTATCACTGTGCATGATTGCGCATGTGTAACAGCAATACAAAACAACTGCGCATGTGAAATGTTTGTTTAGTAGTGCGCACGTTTACACAGCTGTAACGCACTACTGCGCATGCGCAACAATATGTTGTGCATGAAAAAATGTTCAGTTTAACATGCTTGACACGAATAGTGCCAGTGCGCATTGTTACATACTATAATAACATGCTAAAATGAACATTTTTGTAAGTAATCTATTGGAAAAAGTAGGTGAACTTTGAAGTCTGTACGACGATGAACGAAGTTTTTTCGGTATCGTCTTAATATAATAGAAGATTACCACGTACAATTTTATGAATATTGGGAGAACTTTCAAACTCGTTATTCTCAATAAATAAGTAAATTTTTACAAAACTTTTTTAAACACTAATTATATGGAAGATTTTCTGACAGTATGTTAAATATTTATTAACCCCCCCCCCCCCCGGTACCCCTAGAAAATGGTTTTTAAAAGTATGAAAAATTGAAAACTTTCAGATTAAAATTTGTTACATTTTATAAATATTTTAAAGAAAAAAAGAATAAAATTAATAAAATTAAATACACTTTTAATGTTTTTATTATTTTTTATATTCAATAATATAAATTTTTCTATTAAATTTCTTGAATTCCAATATTTAGATTGAATTTTGAATATTCTTTTCTATTATGGGTCATTAATTACAATAATAATGAAAAAAAAACAATTTTAACCAATTTTTTAAATAAAGGTACCTTTGCGCATGTGCAGTTATCATGTTCCCGTGTTACGCATGCGCAATAATAAAACGGATTTTTACTGCGCACTTATTAAAAAAAGTATGCTTAATGTACTGAAAATTTAATTATCTGGTAAAGTACAGCACTGCGCATGCGTAATTTTTGAATTTAATTAGAGCACATGTGTGACTATCACTGTGCATGATTGCGCATGTGTAACAGCAATACAAAACAACTGCGCATGTGAAATGTTTGTTTAGTAGTGCGCACGTTTACACAGCTGTAACGCACTACTGCGCATGCGCAACAATATGTTGTGCATGAAAAAATGTTCAGTTTAACATGCTTGACACGAATAGTGCCAGTGCGCATTGTTACATACTATAATAACATGCTAAAATGAACATTTTTGTAAGTAATCTATTGGAAAAAGTAGGTGAACTTTGAAGTCTGTACGACGATGAACGAAGTTTTTTCGGTATCGTCTTAATATAATAGAAGATTACCACGTACAATTTTATGAATATTGGGAGAACTTTCAAACTCGTTATTCTCAATAAATAAGTAAATTTTTACAAAACTTTTTTAAACACTAATTATATGGAAGATTTTCTGACAGTATGTTAAATATTTATTAACCCCCCCCCCCCCCCCCGGTACCCCTAGAAAATGGTTTTTAAAAGTATGAAAAATTGAAAACTTTCAGATTAAAATTTGTTACATTTTATAAATATTTTAAAGAAAAAAAGAATAAAATTAATAAAATTAAATACACTTTTAATGTTTTTATTATTTTTTATATTCAATAATATAAATTTTTCTATTAAATTTCTTGAATTCCAATATTTAGATTGAATTTTGAATATTCTTTTCTATTATGGGTCATTAATTACAATAATAATGAAAAAAAAACAATTTTAACCAATTTTTTAAATAAAGGTACCTTTGCGCATGTGCAGTTATCATGTTCCCGTGTTACGCATGCGCAATAATAAAACGGATTTTTACTGCGCACTTATTAAAAAAAGTATGCTTAATGTACTGAAAATTTAATTATCTGGTAAAGTACAGCACTGCGCATGCGTAATTTTTGAATTTAATTAGAGCACATGTGTGACTATCACTGTGCATGATTGCGCATGTGTAACAGCAATACAAAACAACTGCGCATGTGAAATGTTTGTTTAGTAGTGCGCACGTTTACACAGCTGTAACGCACTACTGCGCATGCGCAACAATATGTTGTGCATGAAAAAATGTTCAGTTTAACATGCTTGACACGAATAGTGCCAGTGCGCATTGTTACATACTATAATAACATGCTAAAATGAACATTTTTGTAAGTAATCTATTGGAAAAAGTAGGTGAACTTTGAAGTCTGTACGACGATGAACGAAGTTTTTTCGGTATCGTCTTAATATAATAGAAGATTACCACGTACAATTTTATGAATATTGGGAGAACTTTCAAACTCGTTATTCTCAATAAATAAGTAAATTTTTACAAAACTTTTTTAAACACTAATTATATGGAAGATTTTCTGACAGTATGTTAAATATTTATTAACCCCCCCCCCCCCCCCGGTACCCCTAGAAAATGGTTTTTAAAAGTATGAAAAATTGAAAACTTTCAGATTAAAATTTGTTACATTTTATAAATATTTTAAAGAAAAAAAGAATAAAATTAATAAAATTAAATACACTTTTAATGTTTTTATTATTTTTTATATTCAATAATATAAATTTTTCTATTAAATTTCTTGAATTCCAATATTTAGATTGAATTTTGAATATTCTTTTCTATTATGGGTCATTAATTACAATAATAATGAAAAAAAAACAATTTTAACCAATTTTTTAAATAAAGGTACCTTTGCGCATGTGCAGTTATCATGTTCCCGTGTTACGCATGCGCAATAATAAAACGGATTTTTACTGCGCACTTATTAAAAAAAGTATGCTTAATGTACTGAAAATTTAATTATCTGGTAAAGTACAGCACTGCGCATGCGTAATTTTTGAATTTAATTAGAGCACATGTGTGACTATCACTGTGCATGATTGCGCATGTGTAACAGCAATACAAAACAACTGCGCATGTGAAATGTTTGTTTAGTAGTGCGCACGTTTACACAGCTGTAACGCACTACTGCGCATGCGCAACAATATGTTGTGCATGAAAAAATGTTCAGTTTAACATGCTTGACACGAATAGTGCCAGTGCGCATTGTTACATACTATAATAACATGCTAAAATGAACATTTTTGTAAGTAATCTATTGGAAAAAGTAGGTGAACTTTGAAGTCTGTACGACGATGAACGAAGTTTTTTCGGTATCGTCTTAATATAATAGAAGATTACCACGTACAATTTTATGAATATTGGGAGAACTTTCAAACTCGTTATTCTCAATAAATAAGTAAATTTTTACAAAACTTTTTTAAACACTAATTATATGGAAGATTTTCTGACAGTATGTTAAATATTTATTAACCCCCCCCCCCCCCGGTACCCCTAGAAAATGGTTTTTAAAAGTATGAAAAATTGAAAACTTTCAGATTAAAATTTGTTACATTTTATAAATATTTTAAAGAAAAAAAGAATAAAATTAATAAAATTAAATACACTTTTAATGTTTTTATTATTTTTTATATTCAATAATATAAATTTTTCTATTAAATTTCTTGAATTCCAATATTTAGATTGAATTTTGAATATTCTTTTCTATTATGGGTCATTAATTACAATAATAATGAAAAAAAAACAATTTTAACCAATTTTTTAAATAAAGGTACCTTTGCGCATGTGCAGTTATCATGTTCCCGTGTTACGCATGCGCAATAATAAAACGGATTTTTACTGCGCACTTATTAAAAAAAGTATGCTTAATGTACTGAAAATTTAATTATCTGGTAAAGTACAGCACTGCGCATGCGTAATTTTTGAATTTAATTAGAGCACATGTGTGACTATCACTGTGCATGATTGCGCATGTGTAACAGCAATACAAAACAACTGCGCATGTGAAATGTTTGTTTAGTAGTGCGCACGTTTACACAGCTGTAACGCACTACTGCGCATGCGCAACAATATGTTGTGCATGAAAAAATGTTCAGTTTAACATGCTTGACACGAATAGTGCCAGTGCGCATTGTTACATACTATAATAACATGCTAAAATGAACATTTTTGTAAGTAATCTATTGGAAAAAGTAGGTGAACTTTGAAGTCTGTACGACGATGAACGAAGTTTTTTCGGTATCGTCTTAATATAATAGAAGATTACCACGTACAATTTTATGAATATTGGGAGAACTTTCAAACTCGTTATTCTCAATAAATAAGTAAATTTTTACAAAACTTTTTTAAACACTAATTATATGGAAGATTTTCTGACAGTATGTTAAATATTTATTAACCCCCCCCCCCCCCCGGTACCCCTAGAAAATGGTTTTTAAAAGTATGAAAAATTGAAAACTTTCAGATTAAAATTTGTTACATTTTATAAATATTTTAAAGAAAAAAAGAATAAAATTAATAAAATTAAATACACTTTTAATGTTTTTATTATTTTTTATATTCAATAATATAAATTTTTCTATTAAATTTCTTGAATTCCAATATTTAGATTGAATTTTGAATATTCTTTTCTATTATGGGTCATTAATTACAATAATAATGAAAAAAAAACAATTTTAACCAATTTTTTAAATAAAGGTACCTTTGCGCATGTGCAGTTATCATGTTCCCGTGTTACGCATGCGCAATAATAAAACGGATTTTTACTGCGCACTTATTAAAAAAAGTATGCTTAATGTACTGAAAATTTAATTATCTGGTAAAGTACAGCACTGCGCATGCGTAATTTTTGAATTTAATTAGAGCACATGTGTGACTATCACTGTGCATGATTGCGCATGTGTAACAGCAATACAAAACAACTGCGCATGTGAAATGTTTGTTTAGTAGTGCGCACGTTTACACAGCTGTAACGCACTACTGCGCATGCGCAACAATATGTTGTGCATGAAAAAATGTTCAGTTTAACATGCTTGACACGAATAGTGCCAGTGCGCATTGTTACATACTATAATAACATGCTAAAATGAACATTTTTGTAAGTAATCTATTGGAAAAAGTAGGTGAACTTTGAAGTCTGTACGACGATGAACGAAGTTTTTTCGGTATCGTCTTAATATAATAGAAGATTACCACGTACAATTTTATGAATATTGGGAGAACTTTCAAACTCGTTATTCTCAATAAATAAGTAAATTTTTACAAAACTTTTTTAAACACTAATTATATGGAAGATTTTCTGACAGTATGTTAAATATTTATTAACCCCCCCCCCCCCCCGGTACCCCTAGAAAATGGTTTTTAAAAGTATGAAAAATTGAAAACTTTCAGATTAAAATTTGTTACATTTTATAAATATTTTAAAGAAAAAAAGAATAAAATTAATAAAATTAAATACACTTTTAATGTTTTTATTATTTTTTATATTCAATAATATAAATTTTTCTATTAAATTTCTTGAATTCCAATATTTAGATTGAATTTTGAATATTCTTTTCTATTATGGGTCATTAATTACAATAATAATGAAAAAAAAACAATTTTAACCAATTTTTTAAATAAAGGTACCTTTGCGCATGTGCAGTTATCATGTTCCCGTGTTACGCATGCGCAATAATAAAACGGATTTTTACTGCGCACTTATTAAAAAAAGTATGCTTAATGTACTGAAAATTTAATTATCTGGTAAAGTACAGCACTGCGCATGCGTAATTTTTGAATTTAATTAGAGCACATGTGTGACTATCACTGTGCATGATTGCGCATGTGTAACAGCAATACAAAACAACTGCGCATGTGAAATGTTTGTTTAGTAGTGCGCACGTTTACACAGCTGTAACGCACTACTGCGCATGCGCAACAATATGTTGTGCATGAAAAAATGTTCAGTTTAACATGCTTGACACGAATAGTGCCAGTGCGCATTGTTACATACTATAATAACATGCTAAAATGAACATTTTTGTAAGTAATCTATTGGAAAAAGTAGGTGAACTTTGAAGTCTGTACGACGATGAACGAAGTTTTTTCGGTATCGTCTTAATATAATAGAAGATTACCACGTACAATTTTATGAATATTGGGAGAACTTTCAAACTCGTTATTCTCAATAAATAAGTAAATTTTTACAAAACTTTTTTAAACACTAATTATATGGAAGATTTTCTGACAGTATGTTAAATATTTATTAACCCCCCCCCCCCCCGGTACCCCTAGAAAATGGTTTTTAAAAGTATGAAAAATTGAAAACTTTCAGATTAAAATTTGTTACATTTTATAAATATTTTAAAGAAAAAAAGAATAAAATTAATAAAATTAAATACACTTTTAATGTTTTTATTATTTTTTATATTCAATAATATAAATTTTTCTATTAAATTTCTTGAATTCCAATATTTAGATTGAATTTTGAATATTCTTTTCTATTATGGGTCATTAATTACAATAATAATGAAAAAAAAACAATTTTAACCAATTTTTTAAATAAAGGTACCTTTGCGCATGTGCAGTTATCATGTTCCCGTGTTACGCATGCGCAATAATAAAACGGATTTTTACTGCGCACTTATTAAAAAAAGTATGCTTAATGTACTGAAAATTTAATTATCTGGTAAAGTACAGCACTGCGCATGCGTAATTTTTGAATTTAATTAGAGCACATGTGTGACTATCACTGTGCATGATTGCGCATGTGTAACAGCAATACAAAACAACTGCGCATGTGAAATGTTTGTTTAGTAGTGCGCACGTTTACACAGCTGTAACGCACTACTGCGCATGCGCAACAATATGTTGTGCATGAAAAAATGTTCAGTTTAACATGCTTGACACGAATAGTGCCAGTGCGCATTGTTACATACTATAATAACATGCTAAAATGAACATTTTTGTAAGTAATCTATTGGAAAAAGTAGGTGAACTTTGAAGTCTGTACGACGATGAACGAAGTTTTTTCGGTATCGTCTTAATATAATAGAAGATTACCACGTACAATTTTATGAATATTGGGAGAACTTTCAAACTCGTTATTCTCAATAAATAAGTAAATTTTTACAAAACTTTTTTAAACACTAATTATATGGAAGATTTTCTGACAGTATGTTAAATATTTATTAACCCCCCCCCCCCCCGGTACCCCTAGAAAATGGTTTTTAAAAGTATGAAAAATTGAAAACTTTCAGATTAAAATTTGTTACATTTTATAAATATTTTAAAGAAAAAAAGAATAAAATTAATAAAATTAAATACACTTTTAATGTTTTTATTATTTTTTATATTCAATAATATAAATTTTTCTATTAAATTTCTTGAATTCCAATATTTAGATTGAATTTTGAATATTCTTTTCTATTATGGGTCATTAATTACAATAATAATGAAAAAAAAACAATTTTAACCAATTTTTTAAATAAAGGTACCTTTGCGCATGTGCAGTTATCATGTTCCCGTGTTACGCATGCGCAATAATAAAACGGATTTTTACTGCGCATTTATTAAAAAAAGTATGCTTAATGTACTGAAAATTTAATTATCTGGTAAAGTACAGCACTGCGCATGCGTAATTTTTGAATTTAATTAGAGCACATGTGTGACTATCACTGTGCATGATTGCGCATGTGTAACAGCAATACAAAACAACTGCGCATGTGAAATGTTTGTTTAGTAGTGCGCACGTTTACACAGCTGTAACGCACTACTGCGCATGCGCAACAATATGTTGTGCATGAAAAAATGTTCAGTTTAACATGCTTGACACGAATAGTGCCAGTGCGCATTGTTACATACTATAATAACATGCTAAAATGAACATTTTTGTAAGTAATCTATTGGAAAAAGTAGGTGAACTTTGAAGTCTGTACGACGATGAACGAAGTTTTTTCGGTATCGTCTTAATATAATAGAAGATTACCACGTACAATTTTATGAATATTGGGAGAACTTTCAAACTCGTTATTCTCAATAAATAAGTAAATTTTTACAAAACTTTTTTAAACACTAATTATATGGAAGATTTTCTGACAGTATGTTAAATATTTATTAACCCCCCCCCCCCCCCCGGTACCCCTAGAAAATGGTTTTTAAAAGTATGAAAAATTGAAAACTTTCAGATTAAAATTTGTTACATTTTATAAATATTTTAAAGAAAAAAAGAATAAAATTAATAAAATTAAATACACTTTTAATGTTTTTATTATTTTTTATATTCAATAATATAAATTTTTCTATTAAATTTCTTGAATTCCAATATTTAGATTGAATTTTGAATATTCTTTTCTATTATGGGTCATTAATTACAATAATAATGAAAAAAAAACAATTTTAACCAATTTTTTAAATAAAGGTACCTTTGCGCATGTGCAGTTATCATGTTCCCGTGTTACGCATGCGCAATAATAAAACGGATTTTTACTGCGCACTTATTAAAAAAAGTATGCTTAATGTACTGAAAATTTAATTATCTGGTAAAGTACAGCACTGCGCATGCGTAATTTTTGAATTTAATTAGAGCACATGTGTGACTATCACTGTGCATGATTGCGCATGTGTAACAGCAATACAAAACAACTGCGCATGTGAAATGTTTGTTTAGTAGTGCGCACGTTTACACAGCTGTAACGCACTACTGCGCATGCGCAACAATATGTTGTGCATGAAAAAATGTTCAGTTTAACATGCTTGACACGAATAGTGCCAGTGCGCATTGTTACATACTATAATAACATGCTAAAATGAACATTTTTGTAAGTAATCTATTGGAAAAAGTAGGTGAACTTTGAAGTCTGTACGACGATGAACGAAGTTTTTTCGGTATCGTCTTAATATAATAGAAGATTACCACGTACAATTTTATGAATATTGGGAGAACTTTCAAACTCGTTATTCTCAATAAATAAGTAAATTTTTACAAAACTTTTTTAAACACTAATTATATGGAAGATTTTCTGACAGTATGTTAAATATTTATTAACCCCCCCCCCCCCCGGTACCCCTAGAAAATGGTTTTTAAAAGTATGAAAAATTGAAAACTTTCAGATTAAAATTTGTTACATTTTATAAATATTTTAAAGAAAAAAAGAATAAAATTAATAAAATTAAATACACTTTTAATGTTTTTATTATTTTTTATATTCAATAATATAAATTTTTCTATTAAATTTCTTGAATTCCAATATTTAGATTGAATTTTGAATATTCTTTTCTATTATGGGTCATTAATTACAATAATAATGAAAAAAAAACAATTTTAACCAATTTTTTAAATAAAGGTACCTTTGCGCATGTGCAGTTATCATGTTCCCGTGTTACGCATGCGCAATAATAAAACGGATTTTTACTGCGCACTTATTAAAAAAAGTATGCTTAATGTACTGAAAATTTAATTATCTGGTAAAGTACAGCACTGCGCATGCGTAATTTTTGAATTTAATTAGAGCACATGTGTGACTATCACTGTGCATGATTGCGCATGTGTAACAGCAATACAAAACAACTGCGCATGTGAAATGTTTGTTTAGTAGTGCGCACGTTTACACAGCTGTAACGCACTACTGCGCATGCGCAACAATATGTTGTGCATGAAAAAATGTTCAGTTTAACATGCTTGACACGAATAGTGCCAGTGCGCATTGTTACATACTATAATAACATGCTAAAATGAACATTTTTGTAAGTAATCTATTGGAAAAAGTAGGTGAACTTTGAAGTCTGTACGACGATGAACGAAGTTTTTTCGGTATCGTCTTAATATAATAGAAGATTACCACGTACAATTTTATGAATATTGGGAGAACTTTCAAACTCGTTATTCTCAATAAATAAGTAAATTTTTACAAAACTTTTTTAAACACTAATTATATGGAAGATTTTCTGACAGTATGTTAAATATTTATTAACCCCCCCCCCCCCCGGTACCCCTAGAAAATGGTTTTTAAAAGTATGAAAAATTGAAAAC
The DNA here is from genome assembly GCA_037103525.1 of Ganaspis brasiliensis. NCBI lineage: Eukaryota > Metazoa > Arthropoda > Insecta > Hymenoptera > Figitidae > Ganaspis > Ganaspis brasiliensis. The sequence continues at coordinate 23,890 of JAZKLR010000763.1, forward strand.
TTTCAGATTAAAATTTGTTACATTTTATAAATATTTTAAAGAAAAAAAGAATAAAATTAATAAAATTAAATACACTTTTAATGTTTTTATTATTTTTTATATTCAATAATATAAATTTTTCTATTAAATTTCTTGAATTCCAATATTTAGATTGAATTTTGAATATTCTTTTCTATTATGGGTCATTAATTACAATAATAATGAAAAAAAAACAATTTTAACCAATTTTTTAAATAAAGGTACCTTTGCGCATGTGCAGTTATCATGTTCCCGTGTTACGCATGCGCAATAATAAAACGGATTTTTACTGCGCATTTATTAAAAAAAGTATGCTTAATGTACTGAAAATTTAATTATCTGGTAAAGTACAGCACTGCGCATGCGTAATTTTTGAATTTAATTAGAGCACATGTGTGACTATCACTGTGCATGATTGCGCATGTGTAACAGCAATACAAAACAACTGCGCATGTGAAATGTTTGTTTAGTAGTGCGCACGTTTACACAGCTGTAACGCACTACTGCGCATGCGCAACAATATGTTGTGCATGAAAAAATGTTCAGTTTAACATGCTTGACACGAATAGTGCCAGTGCGCATTGTTACATACTATAATAACATGCTAAAATGAACATTTTTGTAAGTAATCTATTGGAAAAAGTAGGTGAACTTTGAAGTCTGTACGACGATGAACGAAGTTTTTTCGGTATCGTCTTAATATAATAGAAGATTACCACGTACAATTTTATGAATATTGGGAGAACTTTCAAACTCGTTATTCTCAATAAATAAGTAAATTTTTACAAAACTTTTTTAAACACTAATTATATGGAAGATTTTCTGACAGTATGTTAAATATTTATTAACCCCCCCCCCCCCCCCGGTACCCCTAGAAAATGGTTTTTAAAAGTATGAAAAATTGAAAACTTTCAGATTAAAATTTGTTACATTTTATAAATATTTTAAAGAAAAAAAGAATAAAATTAATAAAATTAAATACACTTTTAATGTTTTTATTATTTTTTATATTCAATAATATAAATTTTTCTATTAAATTTCTTGAATTCCAATATTTAGATTGAATTTTGAATATTCTTTTCTATTATGGGTCATTAATTACAATAATAATGAAAAAAAAACAATTTTAACCAATTTTTTAAATAAAGGTACCTTTGCGCATGTGCAGTTATCATGTTCCCGTGTTACGCATGCGCAATAATAAAACGGATTTTTACTGCGCACTTATTAAAAAAAGTATGCTTAATGTACTGAAAATTTAATTATCTGGTAAAGTACAGCACTGCGCATGCGTAATTTTTGAATTTAATTAGAGCACATGTGTGACTATCACTGTGCATGATTGCGCATGTGTAACAGCAATACAAAACAACTGCGCATGTGAAATGTTTGTTTAGTAGTGCGCACGTTTACACAGCTGTAACGCACTACTGCGCATGCGCAACAATATGTTGTGCATGAAAAAATGTTCAGTTTAACATGCTTGACACGAATAGTGCCAGTGCGCATTGTTACATACTATAATAACATGCTAAAATGAACATTTTTGTAAGTAATCTATTGGAAAAAGTAGGTGAACTTTGAAGTCTGTACGACGATGAACGAAGTTTTTTCGGTATCGTCTTAATATAATAGAAGATTACCACGTACAATTTTATGAATATTGGGAGAACTTTCAAACTCGTTATTCTCAATAAATAAGTAAATTTTTACAAAACTTTTTTAAACACTAATTATATGGAAGATTTTCTGACAGTATGTTAAATATTTATTAACCCCCCCCCCCCCGGTACCCCTAGAAAATGGTTTTTAAAAGTATGAAAAATTGAAAACTTTCAGATTAAAATTTGTTACATTTTATAAATATTTTAAAGAAAAAAAGAATAAAATTAATAAAATTAAATACACTTTTAATGTTTTTATTATTTTTTATATTCAATAATATAAATTTTTCTATTAAATTTCTTGAATTCCAATATTTAGATTGAATTTTGAATATTCTTTTCTATTATGGGTCATTAATTACAATAATAATGAAAAAAAAACAATTTTAACCAATTTTTTAAATAAAGGTACCTTTGCGCATGTGCAGTTATCATGTTCCCGTGTTACGCATGCGCAATAATAAAACGGATTTTTACTGCGCACTTATTAAAAAAAGTATGCTTAATGTACTGAAAATTTAATTATCTGGTAAAGTACAGCACTGCGCATGCGTAATTTTTGAATTTAATTAGAGCACATGTGTGACTATCACTGTGCATGATTGCGCATGTGTAACAGCAATACAAAACAACTGCGCATGTGAAATGTTTGTTTAGTAGTGCGCACGTTTACACAGCTGTAACGCACTACTGCGCATGCGCAACAATATGTTGTGCATGAAAAAATGTTCAGTTTAACATGCTTGACACGAATAGTGCCAGTGCGCATTGTTACATACTATAATAACATGCTAAAATGAACATTTTTGTAAGTAATCTATTGGAAAAAGTAGGTGAACTTTGAAGTCTGTACGACGATGAACGAAGTTTTTTCGGTATCGTCTTAATATAATAGAAGATTACCACGTACAATTTTATGAATATTGGGAGAACTTTCAAACTCGTTATTCTCAATAAATAAGTAAATTTTTACAAAACTTTTTTAAACACTAATTATATGGAAGATTTTCTGACAGTATGTTAAATATTTATTAACCCCCCCCCCCCCCGGTACCCCTAGAAAATGGTTTTTAAAAGTATGAAAAATTGAAAACTTTCAGATTAAAATTTGTTACATTTTATAAATATTTTAAAGAAAAAAAGAATAAAATTAATAAAATTAAATACACTTTTAATGTTTTTATTATTTTTTATATTCAATAATATAAATTTTTCTATTAAATTTCTTGAATTCCAATATTTAGATTGAATTTTGAATATTCTTTTCTATTATGGGTCATTAATTACAATAATAATGAAAAAAAAACAATTTTAACCAATTTTTTAAATAAAGGTACCTTTGCGCATGTGCAGTTATCATGTTCCCGTGTTACGCATGCGCAATAATAAAACGGATTTTTACTGCGCACTTATTAAAAAAAGTATGCTTAATGTACTGAAAATTTAATTATCTGGTAAAGTACAGCACTGCGCATGCGTAATTTTTGAATTTAATTAGAGCACATGTGTGACTATCACTGTGCATGATTGCGCATGTGTAACAGCAATACAAAACAACTGCGCATGTGAAATGTTTGTTTAGTAGTGCGCACGTTTACACAGCTGTAACGCACTACTGCGCATGCGCAACAATATGTTGTGCATGAAAAAATGTTCAGTTTAACATGCTTGACACGAATAGTGCCAGTGCGCATTGTTACATACTATAATAACATGCTAAAATGAACATTTTTGTAAGTAATCTATTGGAAAAAGTAGGTGAACTTTGAAGTCTGTACGACGATGAACGAAGTTTTTTCGGTATCGTCTTAATATAATAGAAGATTACCACGTACAATTTTATGAATATTGGGAGAACTTTCAAACTCGTTATTCTCAATAAATAAGTAAATTTTTACAAAACTTTTTTAAACACTAATTATATGGAAGATTTTCTGACAGTATGTTAAATATTTATTAACCCCCCCCCCCCCCCCGGTACCCCTAGAAAATGGTTTTTAAAAGTATGAAAAATTGAAAACTTTCAGATTAAAATTTGTTACATTTTATAAATATTTTAAAGAAAAAAAGAATAAAATTAATAAAATTAAATACACTTTTAATGTTTTTATTATTTTTTATATTCAATAATATAAATTTTTCTATTAAATTTCTTGAATTCCAATATTTAGATTGAATTTTGAATATTCTTTTCTATTATGGGTCATTAATTACAATAATAATGAAAAAAAAACAATTTTAACCAATTTTTTAAATAAAGGTACCTTTGCGCATGTGCAGTTATCATGTTCCCGTGTTACGCATGCGCAATAATAAAACGGATTTTTACTGCGCACTTATTAAAAAAAGTATGCTTAATGTACTGAAAATTTAATTATCTGGTAAAGTACAGCACTGCGCATGCGTAATTTTTGAATTTAATTAGAGCACATGTGTGACTATCACTGTGCATGATTGCGCATGTGTAACAGCAATACAAAACAACTGCGCATGTGAAATGTTTGTTTAGTAGTGCGCACGTTTACACAGCTGTAACGCACTACTGCGCATGCGCAACAATATGTTGTGCATGAAAAAATGTTCAGTTTAACATGCTTGACACGAATAGTGCCAGTGCGCATTGTTACATACTATAATAACATGCTAAAATGAACATTTTTGTAAGTAATCTATTGGAAAAAGTAGGTGAACTTTGAAGTCTGTACGACGATGAACGAAGTTTTTTCGGTATCGTCTTAATATAATAGAAGATTACCACGTACAATTTTATGAATATTGGGAGAACTTTCAAACTCGTTATTCTCAATAAATAAGTAAATTTTTACAAAACTTTTTTAAACACTAATTATATGGAAGATTTTCTGACAGTATGTTAAATATTTATTAACCCCCCCCCCCCCCGGTACCCCTAGAAAATGGTTTTTAAAAGTATGAAAAATTGAAAACTTTCAGATTAAAATTTGTTACATTTTATAAATATTTTAAAGAAAAAAAGAATAAAATTAATAAAATTAAATACACTTTTAATGTTTTTATTATTTTTTATATTCAATAATATAAATTTTTCTATTAAATTTCTTGAATTCCAATATTTAGATTGAATTTTGAATATTCTTTTCTATTATGGGTCATTAATTACAATAATAATGAAAAAAAAACAATTTTAACCAATTTTTTAAATAAAGGTACCTTTGCGCATGTGCAGTTATCATGTTCCCGTGTTACGCATGCGCAATAATAAAACGGATTTTTACTGCGCACTTATTAAAAAAAGTATGCTTAATGTACTGAAAATTTAATTATCTGGTAAAGTACAGCACTGCGCATGCGTAATTTTTGAATTTAATTAGAGCACATGTGTGACTATCACTGTGCATGATTGCGCATGTGTAACAGCAATACAAAACAACTGCGCATGTGAAATGTTTGTTTAGTAGTGCGCACGTTTACACAGCTGTAACGCACTACTGCGCATGCGCAACAATATGTTGTGCATGAAAAAATGTTCAGTTTAACATGCTTGACACGAATAGTGCCAGTGCGCATTGTTACATACTATAATAACATGCTAAAATGAACATTTTTGTAAGTAATCTATTGGAAAAAGTAGGTGAACTTTGAAGTCTGTACGACGATGAACGAAGTTTTTTCGGTATCGTCTTAATATAATAGAAGATTACCACGTACAATTTTATGAATATTGGGAGAACTTTCAAACTCGTTATTCTCAATAAATAAGTAAATTTTTACAAAACTTTTTTAAACACTAATTATATGGAAGATTTTCTGACAGTATGTTAAATATTTATTAACCCCCCCCCCCCCCCGGTACCCCTAGAAAATGGTTTTTAAAAGTATGAAAAATTGAAAACTTTCAGATTAAAATTTGTTACATTTTATAAATATTTTAAAGAAAAAAAGAATAAAATTAATAAAATTAAATACACTTTTAATGTTTTTATTATTTTTTATATTCAATAATATAAATTTTTCTATTAAATTTCTTGAATTCCAATATTTAGATTGAATTTTGAATATTCTTTTCTATTATGGGTCATTAATTACAATAATAATGAAAAAAAAACAATTTTAACCAATTTTTTAAATAAAGGTACCTTTGCGCATGTGCAGTTATCATGTTCCCGTGTTACGCATGCGCAATAATAAAACGGATTTTTACTGCGCACTTATTAAAAAAAGTATGCTTAATGTACTGAAAATTTAATTATCTGGTAAAGTACAGCACTGCGCATGCGTAATTTTTGAATTTAATTAGAGCACATGTGTGACTATCACTGTGCATGATTGCGCATGTGTAACAGCAATACAAAACAACTGCGCATGTGAAATGTTTGTTTAGTAGTGCGCACGTTTACACAGCTGTAACGCACTACTGCGCATGCGCAACAATAT